>PVJX010001248.1:0-39335 GCA_004027295.1 Dolichotis patagonum | reverse complement strand
GAGGAAAGGAAATGAGTACTGGCATAGCCGGGACCGAAACTGAGGTCTCCTGGCCCCAAGCCTTTGATTCTGCCCCCACAGAGTGGCTTGAGGCAGATGCTGGGTCAGGACTGGCCAAGAAAGAGCACCATGGACCGAGGCTTCTCAAGTCAAGTGGGAACTAGTGCTCAGGCAGCGAGCTGCCCTCGGCCACCTGGACCAAGGCCTGGCCTCTCTGTTTCTCAGCATCTGGAGGTTGGACATGCTCTCAACCACTGCAGACGAAGAAACAGGGCCAGGTATAGTGGTCCACACTTGCAATCCCAGCACTCAGGAGGCTGAGGCAGGAGGATCAACATGAGTTGGAGACCAGCCTGGGCTATGTAGTGAGACCCTGATGCAAAACAAAAGAAAGAAAGAAAGAAAGAAAGAAAGAAAGAAAGAAAGAAAGAAAGAAAGAAAGAAAGAAAGAAAGAAAGAAAGAAAGAAAAGCAAAGAAATGGGGCACTTCATTATACAACCCATGTCTCCCCCAGGTGTGACTGATGGTGTTAGGGTGTGCCCAGCAGGTGCTGGCCTCTGCCCTGGGCTGGCTCCCGCCGTGTGCACATGTGTGGGGTAGGCGTGTGAGGTGCGTGGCTCCTGGGCTCTCCAAGGCAGGCCTCGGGGCTGTGATCTTCCTCCAGCGACTCTCACACACTTACTTAGCTTCCTTCCCAGAGGGAGGACAATCTGTGGGGACACCTATGCGGGCCCTTGTTGCTGTCACTGGCAGTGAGCACCCCCCGCAGTGGGCATCAGCACAGAAGCCAGTCTGGCTGACACCAGCACCGGGGCCTCAGTCCAGCTCCCCATTGGGGAGCGCCAGCCAGCCTGATGGTTTTGGATTTTGGATTTCCAGCGTCAGAGGGGTGGCACAGTACTCAGAGTGGTGCTATTAAATGTGTGCAAAGGCTGGCATGGTGGTGCACGCCTGTCATCCCTGCCCTCTGGGAGGCTGAGGCAGGACGGTGCAAAGTTCAAAGCCCAACCTCAACAACTCAGTGACTTATAGAGATGCTCCCTCAAAAACATAAAGGATAAATAAACCGATATATAAACGCCAAGGAGTGTGAATTTAAGTATCTCAGCGTAAAAGCTCTGGCTTCTCCATGCCTCATATCACTGGAGGTTCTCTGGTCGTGGGATGGTGCATCTCTCCGCTACCATCTGTTGTGTGTAACCGTGGTCTCATCAAGTATTTGTAAAGTGGAATTTTCAAGAATGCAATTAATATTTCCCTATCCCATGGCAAAAATCCCGGGAGAGGAAGACTCGAGCTAGAGGGCGGGTTAGTGGTCGGCTGGATTAATGCCGAGGTGAGCGGAGGGAGCGGGCTGGGCCCAAGGACCGAGGCTCTGAGGATGGAGAGTCTGGTTTCCCGGTGCCTGGCGGTGTCGGGCCTGCATCCGGGGACTGGGCACCACTGCAGAACCTGCCGATTGAGTTCCTGGCCTCTTGGGTTGGTCACTTAGGTGCAGGGCCAGCTTCAAGCTCCGGTGGTGACCGCACCAGGCAGTGAGGGCTTTGGGCACTGTCTGCCCCTCCTCCGACACCAGGGCACCCCATCTGTGGCCTGGCCGGACACCCTTTGCGAGCAGGGCCGGCGTGCTGCACCCAGGAAGCCAAGAGCTCGAGGCGATAGGTGTGAGCTGCCCACATGTGACTGGTGAAACAGAATTGAAAAGAAGCTCGGCCTCCCCCTTGGTTCTGGGGGTCCGCCAGGTGCGATGCTGGACCCTACGTCCACTCATTTCTGGGATTTAGGGAGGCGTTTGCGTGGCTGTGATGAGCAGAAGCGTCTGTCACCTTTCACGATTACAAGTGCGCAGAAGCTCGTTTGTCTCACACGACCAGGAATCCAGGGGCGAGGACGCACTAGAGGTGCTGCACGGGCAGAGACTCGGCTCTGTGAGAGACCACGCCCTCCGGAGGCGCTGGGCCTTTCCTCGTGGTAGCAACATGGCTGCCACAGCTCCCAGCATCACATTGTGTATTCGGTGCAGAAGAAAAGCAAGGCAGGGACAATGACAGCGGGCACTCCTTAGAGTTCTGTTTCAATCTCACTGGCCAACATCATGTCCACAGCCCACAGAAGAGAAGAAAGTGGCCGTGGACTGGACCCATCGCCGTGCCTCTGCTGGGCCACCCTGCCGCTGTCCTTCCATCTTTGCAGGCCGAGGTTATTGTTGGGTCGCACGATCACAGCTGCCTGGGTGCTGGTGGGTGCTGAGTGTGCCCCATGCCTGCCACCTGCTTTGCAGTGGGCTGCTGGTGGGCTTTGATGTACACATCCTGTCCCTCATCCAACCCAAAGGCTCAAATGACGAACCCCTGGTTGCTTGAGGGGAGGAGGCTCCGAAGTCCATTAATTCTTTGGCTTAGGGACACCACCCAGGAGCCCATGCCGGCCGGCCACGCTCTGCCTCCTGGCTATGTCCACCTGTCCTCTGCTGGCTCTCCTCATGTGCTCAAGTGGGCTACAGCTCTTCCAGCCATCACACCCAGCACCCAGCCACAGAAGAAAGACTACATTTCTGTGTGCACTGCCTCTCCCCAGAGCCCATCCACAGACCCCCCTCGCAGCTTATTGGTTAAATCATCGCAAATGTTCATGCTCAAACTCTGTCTCCTCTGCTGTAGCTCCTCCTTCTCCTCCTCTTCCTCCTGCCTTTGATCTTTGACCTTCGAGGATTCCTCTGATTGAAGCGGGCATCCTAACTAATCCAGAGCTGCCTCTCTTTTCTTTTTCTTTGCTTTCTTTTCTTCTTGTGGTTGTTATTGTTGAGACAGAGCCTCACTATGTAGCCCAGGCTGGCCTCGAACTCTTGGTGATCCTCCTGCCTCAGCTTCCTGAGTGCCCCACTCACTCCCAGCTGCTTACTAGAGCCCAATGCTTGTGGACGCAGGATAGGGCTGCGTCCCGATGAACCCACGCTGAGCAGGAAACATCCTAAGTTGGAAACACCCCTGCACGTCAGGTGCAGGACACCACAGGCAACTTCTGTGCCCCACCTGCCCTGCCAGGCTCTGGCTGGTGTGGGCAGTGGTCACTGCCCAGCCAGCATCTGGTGCCAGGGACCCTTCCACACCCAGGGGGCAGGGGGCAGTTTCCTTAGAGGAGGCCATGCAGGGCGGGCTCTAGAGGGCCACAGGTGAGGTGAGGCCACTGGCCTGGAGACCTGCACCTTGTGCTGGGGCCGAGGGGAGAGTCAGTCCAGGTGGCTGTAGGGGTCTCGGAGCCCCGAATCTGGACCCCTGCAGAATCCTCTGTGAAGGCTCCGCTCGGCCACAGGGCCAGTGTGGTCCCCGACAGGTTCCCAGGCCAGCGGGGAGGGGTGCAGTGGCCGCAGGGTTGGAGCAGGTGCTGGGTGACGAGGAAGGAGTGGGGCTCCCTGGGTCTGGATTTAGACACCCGAGTATCTGTGACTGTCCGGCAGAGTGCTGGGCCCTGGCTGGGGTTAGGACAGAACCCAGTGGGAGGCTGAGCGCAGGCCAGGCTCTGACTACAGCACCCACCGTGTTTTCTGGATCCCTGGCTCCGCCTCTGTGTGGTGGGGACAGTCCCACCCCCGAGTGGCTGTGGGGCACCAGGACTGCTTCTAGAAGCAGGACTGGACGGGGACCCCAGCAGCCTCCTCTCCACTTATCTGGACTCTGTCTGTGTCCTACCCTGGGGTCTCTGCTCCAAGCTGCCACCCAGGACGTGTGACATCAGGAAGGCGCGTCCCAGCCCTGGGGAGCTCTTCCACAAAGCAGGGTTTCCTCCATGCCCTCTGGTGCCAAAGTCTTCTACAGTCTGAAGGAAACAGCCCCTTAGCCTTGTGCCTGTCACCTAAGGACCTCCTTTCTAGAGCTACAGTGACCGGGGTTTGAAGCCCAGCCCCTGCCCGCTGCTGTGTGGCCTGGGAAAATGGCTCCATCTTGCTGAGTCTTCCCTGCACACCAGTGGTTCCCAGCACTTCGACCCCCCCGGACGGGCTGTTCTGAGTCTCCGGGGCTTGACAATTGTCACAAGGCAGGGAGCGACACTGGCTAGGAAGGAGGTACCAGATTGTAAAATCAGGCATTGGAGACAGAAAACTACACTGGCACCCAAACCCCACCTGGAGACCCTGGCCCGAGGCTCCCACGAGGTCCTCCCGGTTCTGCCTGGGGCACAGGTGCCCCCGTGCGTGTGTGTGTGTGTGTGTGTGTGTGTGTGTTTGCAAGCCTCCCAGCCGTGTCCATTTCCATTGTTGACGGGGCCCAGCTACACGTGTGTGTACCTGTAGCTTTTCCCAGCGCTCGGCATAATGGTTCCTAACACACTTTTTGCTTTGTTTTAATTTTGTTTTTTTTCTCTCTCTATGCAGTTCAGGCTGGCCTTCAACTCACGGTGTAGCCTGGGCTGCTTTGAGCCATCTGTGATCCTCCTGCCTCAGCCTCCAGAGTGCTGGGATTACAGGTGTGTGCCACCACACCTGGTTGTTTTTTTTTGGTGGTACCAGGAATTGAACTCAGGACCTTGCACTTGCCTGGCAAGCGCTGTGCCTCTGAGCTATAATCTCCAGCTAACTCAGTTTTTTTGAAACTAAAAATATATCCAGAACCTTTTTCCAACTTGTCCCATTTTACCATAGAGTTGTTTCAACATCGTCACGTTTCCGCAGAAGGACGCATCTTAGAATTAGTGTCTCGAGAAACGTACAGTGATTTCTTCTCCTGTTTCCCCTAAGATCGTTGTGGAATCAGTGACACCAAGAACTGTGACAGACTCAGAGTCCGTGACACCCAGCCCGCTCTTAAGAGCCAAGCAGGACGCCCACACACACACCACTGCCATTGCTGCAGCCGTGGGGCCCAGGCCAGAGGCTGGCGGGGAGGACCTGGGTGGGCTCCTGGGTGCTTCGGTCCTGGATCCCAGGGCTCCCTGTTGGCTGGACCAAAGCGACCCTGGGGATTAGCAAGGGGCTGGGGGAGAAGGAGGAGAGGAGCCTCCACATGCAAAGTGAGGTCCACACTGTTCCCTGCAGCTCGGGACCTGCACTGGGCTCTCCCGGGGGAGCAGAGGGCCCGGAGCGGGCTCCTCACCACAGGATGGGTTGCGGGCTCCCTGGGCTCTGGGCCCTGCGGGTCTGGCATCCTGTCCTGGAGCTGGCTCGTGCCTGGGCGGGGCATGATGCTATTTCAGGGCTGGCAGGCACCGGGGCTCAGCTTGTAAGGGGGGGCTCGGCAGGGACAGGGGAAAGAGAACAACGATCTGGGGTGGCAGGCGCCGGCACACCCCTGGTGACAGTAATCACATCCTGCCTGTCCCCTGCAGCTCTGATGCAGGCACAGTGCTGACCGGCCGCAGCTCTGCAAAGCCTCCCTCCTGACCGCCCTGTGGCAGGAGGCTGGGCAGCTGGACACGAGCACAGTCCTCTCTGGTGGTGAAGGGATCAGGGCAGTCACATTTTCAGCCAGGTCTTGGAGGGGCAAACAACAGAAAAGGACTCTGCTGACTGTGGTGGTGAGGGGCGGCCAAGAGGCTCACAGGCTGGGAAGGTGACCATGGGTCCCAGGAAGGCTGGGGCTGGAAAGGCTGCCGAGTGCCTCTGGGACCCCGGGGTGGCCCTGGGCAGCCTCAGTGGGAGCTGAGATCCAGCGGAGACCAAGCTCTTCCGCTTGCTGGAGTCTGGGCCAAGGCCACCACAGTCCTCCTGCAGAGGGACCAGTCCTCAACACCAGAGCAAGTCGCCGGGCTCCCCGACTCCCTGCCACGCATGCTCATGTGGGTGACACGAGGCTGAGGCAGGCCGCGCCCCAGGCGAGGGAGGGGACCACAGGAGTGGGGCGTGTGACTCATCTGCATCTAACGGGAGGCCGAGCGCCACCCGGATTGCTGGCAGGCAGAGCTGTCCACAGCCAGCAGCCAGCAGCCAGCAGTGGTGGCGGCCTCGACGTCCCCAGGCCAAGTCCTGCCCCTTCCTGCCGCTTGCCAGACTGCCTCCCCCGCCCAGCTCCACCTCCCAGGCCACCCCGGTCCCCTGGCTGTCTGCTTCCTGGCAGAGTTTGGGAGCACTGGGCCCTTTCTCCGCCCCTTTTTCCTCCTTTGTTGCCGAGGTGGGAGACTTCCTGGCTAGGTCGCTATGAAGCCAGGGCTCTCAGTGCCCGGCTAAAATGGGTGCCGGCCACATGGCCACCCTGGGGCCAGCACCTCCGAGACCCAGCAGAGGGGCGTCCTGAGTCCTGGGTGTGGATCCCGCATGCAGAATTCCCCCGGCTTCCTGGGGCTGTCGTGTGGACGCTAGGCTGTCCTCCAGCTGGTGGGCAATCTGGCTGGTGACCACCAAATCACACAGGAATCCGACCGTCCTCAATCTGGCCTTGCGAAGGGAAGGACGGGGCTCGGGTGTGTAGGAGCCTGGAGCAGAGGCACGTGGGTCCTGCCACGCGGTGATGTGGAGCCCAGGGCACAGCGCCCACACTGTGACCGCAGCCCGACTGAGTTAACTCGGGCCCGTCTGAGTGCAGCAGGAACCCTGGCCGCTGAGCCGCCCGCCTCCAGCCTCAGTGCTGCTACTCTGTAAACGGAGAGACCGATCCCTCCGGTGACCGAGCAGAGGGGCAGCAGGGCCCAGGGCTCCAGTGGCCCTGCCATCCTGCTCACCTGCGGCGAAGCTGCCTGCTGTTCTCCAGCTCGGGCAGAAGCTCTAGGTTCCAAGTGACCCCAACCTGGCCGTGCCAAACCTGGCCGAGCCCCCTGCCTTCCGGACGCCCGTGGGCCGAGTCTCTCCGAGCCACCTTCCCTTCCCCTGCCACCTGCGTGTCTTCTGTAACTGCCCCGGCAGGGGAAGGTGGCAGACGAGATGTTATTCGATCTTATTTTATTTTGTCTTTTGAGGCAGGGTTTCTCGAGGCAGTCCAGAGAACTGCCTTGGCCTTGAGGCAATCCAGTCCAGAGGCCTTGGCCTCACGGCAATCTTCCTGCCTCAGCCTTCTGACGGCCGGGACTACAGGGGTGTGCCATCATGCTGGGCTGTGAGACTGGATCTTAAAGATGATAATTCTCTCTGCTTGGGGACACTAGCCTTTGGGGACACTAGCCCTTGGGGACTAGTGTCTGTGGCCCCGCAGGCAGCAGGCCAGCCTCTGGCCTTCCTACCGGGCCGGGATGCAGAGGAGCAGGAAGGCATCGGCACTGCCTCCCTGGGAGGCCTCCGTGGCCCCAGCAGCTGCTCCAGCTGCTGACCTCCAGGTGGCCATGGCGCTGCCGTCCTCTCACAGGACTGGGGACATGGACTCTGCTCCCCACTGCCATCCCAGTCCAGTTCTCAGTAACACTGTCTGATCACCGTGGCTGGCAGCGGAGGCGCTGGATGCCAGAAGGCTGGGTCGGGAGCCACCTCCAACCTGCTGGAGGACCGGCACCAGGAGCGTCCACATTGCCAGGCCCACGGGGTGGCCAGAGCATCTAACCCTGAGAAAGCAGACGCTGCTGGGAAACGGAGGGGACGGGGCCTCAGGCTGTGCCCTGCCAGAGAGCCGGCGGCTGGGCTGCAGAGGGCGCGGGCAGGAAGCGGAGCTCAGAAGCACTGCCGTGCCGTGTCCCTGCCCCTCGTGGAGAAGTCAGGGCCCCATAAGCTACGTGAGCATCCAGCGCTCAGGGTCCACTCCGAGGGAGGCGCCGATGGACAGGCTCGGAGTGGGACCCAGGGGGCAGGGCGGAGCCCCTGGGCAGCACTGCACCAGGACGGTGTGTGTTCAGGAGGACTGGACTCTGGCTGCTGGGAAACGGCCAGGCTAACAGTGGTCTAAGTGACAGTGTTTCTTCCTTATGAAACAGCCGACGAGCAAGCAATTCGGGCTAACACGCAACATGGGTGTGCTTTCGTATTGACCTTATTGATCTGTCAAGCCCAATAGGTGAGTGCTAAACTGGTTGCTCCAGCTCCTGCCAGCTCATCTACATTCCAGCCAAGCATAGGGAAGGAAAAATGGTGAGACCCTCCCACACTCCTGTTTCCTCCTAAGGGCAAGGCTAGCAGTATCAGGAACTTCTCAGCTTTCAACTGATTGGCTGGAACTTCATCACACTGCCTATCTAGCTGCAAGGGAGGCTGGGAAATGTAGTTTTTAAAGCTGGTGATCATGTGCCCCACTGAAGCTATGGCATTATGATGCCAAAGGAGGAAAAGGGTGCGAACCCCACTGCTCGCCACAGGCATGGCCAAGACAATCCTAGGGGGCTGGCAGGTGCCCTATCCAGATGTAGGCTGATGTTAAAAGCATATTTCCGACACTGAGCAGTTTAACATCTCTAAAACTGGGGTGTTTACAAGCGCAGGACGTTCAACTGACCGATTTGTTCTTTTTTTTTTTTTTTTTGGTACTAGGGATCAAACTCACAACCTCAAGCTTGCCAGGCAGGTGCTTATGCTGCTGAGCTAAATCCCTGGCCCTGCTTTGTTCATTCTTCAGCGGTGATCACAGCACATCATTCCGGCCAGTGGTGTCCAGCAATCAGTGAAATGTAACTGTTGCTTTGTGGACAGCGTCTTAACCGGAATACACATGTTCTATTCACGAATAAATTAGTAGTGCATAGATAGAAGAGAGAATGTGGTTGGGCACGGTGGCGCACGCCTCTGTCATCCCAGCATCAGAAGGCTGAGGCAGGAGGATTGCCTGCTTGTTCAGGGGCAATTTACCAAGAACCTGTCTCAAAAAAAATTTTTTTTTTGTTTTTTTGAAACAGGGTCTTGCCATGCAGTTCAGGCTGGCCTTGAGCTCACTTTGTAGCCCAGGCTGGTCTCAAACTTGCAATGATCCTCCTGCCTCAGCCTCCTGAGTACTGGGATGACAGGGATGTGCCTCCACGCATCCTGTCTCAAATTTTTATAAAGGGCTGAGGGTGTAGCTCAGCATTCGAGCACTCGCCTAGCAGGGCGCCCTGGGTTCCATTCCCAGCACCACCACTGAAAATTTAAAAACTAGGAAAAGACGCCCCCACTGTGCCACGTCCCACACTGTACCCCAACGTGGCCTCAGCCCCTCTTCCAAGCCGGGTCATGCTCTGTGACTTTGCGGCTCGGGGAGTTTTGGGGGCACCGCTCGGTCTAAACGCGCCCCCTCCCTGCCTTGTTGTGCTCTTCTGGGCCGGTGGAGTCTCACATGGGCAGCTCTGTGGCCTTGGGCACAGGCTGCCGGGCCTGGCACTGTCAGGGTCAGGGGAGAAGATGGACCCCGAGGGAGAATCCGCAGGAAGCGCCTTGAGGCAGTGGAGCACCCTCAGGGCTCGGTTCGTTCTTAGTTTTTCCTGTCCAGTGACACACACACACACACACACACACACCTGAAACAGTCTCGGTAAGCGGTGAAATTTCAAAGCACAGAGGCTGCATAAGAACGAGATTGAGTTCAGGCACCAGCTCTTCTGCCTTTGAAAGGAAGAGGAGATAAGCAAGCCAGGGTGTCATCTCTCAGTCACCCTTGAAGCCGTCCCAGGGCGCAGGGCCTGAGGGCCCCACAGTTCAGCCGGGAGCTCAGGGGTTACAGAAAGGGCCCCCCACCATCGGGGGAGATGCTTCCTGAGGCCCAGTCTGGTGGTGTCAAAGCTGGAAGGAGCCAAAACATCAAGCCATGTACTCAGTGGCTCCAGAACCATGGCAGCCCCTCCCACCCCAACTTTTTAAAAAAATCTCCTGTCTTTTTTATTTTTTTAGTGGGGTTTAGGAATTAAACCCAGGCCTTTTCCACTAAGCTGTACCCCTCAGCACTGAAAAATAAATTTTTTTTACATTTCATTTTGAGAGAGGGACTAAGTCGCCAAGTCACTAAGTCACTCCAGGCTGGTTTTAAATTTGCAATCCTCCTGCCTCAGCCTACCAGAGTGCTGGGATTGCTGACTTTTTAAGGTCAGCAAGGTGAAGCTCCGGGAGGGGTGTGGTACAATGCCTGTCACACAGCTGTGTAGCAGGACCGGTGTCCTGGTGGGGCGCTGTCCCGAGGCTTCCTCCCCTGCCACCCACGCTCCGCCCTATATTGTCCAGCTGGGGCCACTGCAGCAGTGGCTTCCAGGACAGGAACCTTACGCACCCGGGGCCTCCTGGAAGGAGGAGGAGGAAGAGGAGGGGACCCGCAGCAACCTCAGCTTCACCCACTGGGCAGCAGCGTTTGGCGCTGCGCTTTGTGTTGGTGACCTGGGTCCACGGCCCGGTTCCTGTCAGCTGTGCCTGGTGGCTCCATTTCCCTCTGAGCTGCCCTCGATGGGCTTCCCGGAGAGCCAGGGAGCTTTGCCCAGCACACCATAGCTCCCGGCAGCTTCTGCAAAGCTGGCCAGGGCAGGAACTGGTCAGAGTCACAGAGGGACAGGCAGTCAACCTGGGACGTGGCCTGAAAGGGCTGGCATGGTCACCCCGAGTGTGACAGTTGGCCAACTGGCTACTGCCGTAGTGCCCAAGAGCTCTGTGTCCTTTCCAACCTGGCCTTCCTTGGAGCCCAGACATAGTGACAGGACCCAGGGCTGCAGGAAGTTTTCCTTCCCTAGCAAAGTGGCAGACAGGAGGAGGTGAGTTCAGGTGTTCACACATGATGTGGGAGCAGCTGCAGCCATGATGTCACCACGAGGAGAAGAACCTGAGGCAGGAAGAGTCTGGGTCCTTGACTCTTTTAGCAAGGAAGCAAAGCTGTAGGGAGTGTGATGCGGACAGAGCACCGAAAGGAGCTGCCAGGAGGAGCACAGCCCATCTCAGAGCCACAAAATCCTGCAGGACTTCTGCCCTGGGCCATGGGACTCAAAGCCTCAGGTGGCCCGCAGCTCAGCCCAGCAAAGAGGCCAGCTCTTCCTGGGCACCTCTGAGCCCCAGGGTCCAGTGCTGCCTGACCACACCGCCCCCACCTGGGGGCTCAAACCAGCAGGAAGCAGTCATGTGCTCACAGAGCTGTGATGCAGTCAGGGCTGGGGTGGGGGACGGGTGGCCAGGCTGAAGGTGCACCCTGGGGTCCTCCTCTTGCAGGCTGGGACCTCGGCTTGGACTGTGGCTGCTTTTCCACTGGTTTCCTTTTTTTTTTGAACTGAGGTTTGAACTCATGACCTCACACTTGCCAGGCAGGTGCTTACGTCACTGAGCTAAATCCCCGGCCTCCACTGGTTTCCAAGAGTAAGTGTCCTGAGAGCTCAGCTCATCACCGCTTGTGACCCTGCCTCAGGCACCCGTCACCCTGACCGCTGCCACAGCCCACGCAGGTTGAAGGGAGGACCCCGGAGGCCCTGCTCTCCTGCTCCCGGCCCTGTCCCCACCTCTTCCTGCCTAAGAGGGCCCAGGGCCCCGGCCGGCGTGAGCTGCTGTCTCCTGCCCACCGTGATTGGCCCTGAGCCCCGTGGCACAGACCAAATCAGCCTGAGCAGAACTCCTGCCTGCAAGAAGCTGCAGGCCAGGTCCTCCTGCCAGGCTTGGTGGCCGCTCTCGGCCCTGTGGCTGGCTCCTCCATGGCGGAGGGGTCACCCGGAGGTGCAGCTTCCTTCCACATAGGAAACCTGGGCCATGGTTGGTCCACACGGGAAGAGTGGTGAGGGGACTCTGCAGAGGGTGGGTGCGGTCCCACGGGGTGAGGTGGTCTCATTGCTGACTGTGCTCCGCTGGCTGCTGAGGCTTCACCCACCGAGGGATGCAGACGTCAATGTCAGGGGCTGAGACAGGTGGAGTCTGGACCCTGGGTTTCTTCCTCTGGCCCCGGGGCCCCCACTGCAGATGCATCCTGTGGAGTCCACCCAGGCTGACCTGGGGGCACCTGTGGTGGCAGAGCTGGGGTCAGCGTCTTCAAAAATGAGCTTGGCATTGGCAACACTGCTCTCTGTGGGAAAATCTCGAGATGCCCTGGATCACTGAGCACAAACCTCCAAGCCAGGGCCGATCCGCTTTTGGGATCTGCCTCTGCGGCTGACGGGTCCCGTAGGAACTGGGCCCGACTGAGCGTCCTCCCTGGCCACGCCTCAGGCTTCCTGAGTGGGGATGTTCCCTCCGTTGTTGCTTTGCTTTGCTTTTCTTGTGTTTTTGAGATCCGGTTCCACTATACAGTTCTGGCTAACCTTGAACTCACAGCAATCCTCCTGCCTCAGCCTCCCAAGTGCTGTGATTACATGCATGTGCCACCTTGCCAGGCCGTTGTTGGTTGCTGAGGACACTTGACATCTGGCCTTCACACAGTGGCCTCTTCTGTGGAAGCGCCCCTTCCACAGCAGCCACGGCAACCCCAACAGACCAAAAGAGTGCAGGGCTCACTTTTCTTCTGCTCTCTCCCTTTTCCCAGCCAGGCAAGTTGAACCGCAGTGGCCTCCAGGGGACTTCTCTGCCCTCCCCACTCCAGGAACTGAAACTCCCAGGTTTCCCTGGGCCCCGGACCCACTTTCCTAAGCCCAGGAAGTGCTCCCTGGGAGGCCTGAGGCGCACCTGGCCTGTGTCCACAGCCTTCGCCGGGCAGCCCTCGGTCCTCTTGGCACCTGAAGGGACCTTCGTCCCTCCTCCCTGGCCTTCAGGAATCTCTGAGCATTGCAAACCCAGGGATGACCCCAAGTACAAGTGCGGCACTGGGGATGGGAACCGCTGCCCAGGCAGAGTCTCAGGAGGACATGAGCTCGGCTCACCCCGGGGCTGGGCCGTGGCCACTGACACCGCCCCTCGGAGCCCGCCTCGCTCCTGCAGCCGTGACTGATCTGGAGATTATTTATAGACCCGAACTCTGGGGAACCATTATGTCTGCCGTTGCCATGGGAATAGGACGTGCAGCACGCTGGCGGAGGCTGGAGGGCAGTCGGTTTCCAGCCAGGAGCCCCGGGCTCCCGCTGGCGTCCAGGCCCTGGGATGCAGGCAGGGCTCTGACTGTGGGTCAGGCCTCAGTCGTGGTGCAGATCCGCCAGGTTTTGACTGAACATAAAACCACCCAGAGACATTTCCCTGTCTGCCGCACGCCTGTCTGGATAGCTGGGGACAGCAGAGCTGCCTCTGCCCCGCAGTGCACGGCTGTCCACCTTGCCACCGGCCAGGTCCACCCAGAGGTAGGGACTCACTGCGGTGGCCACAGCCTGGTCAGAAGCCAGGGCCTCTTCCCGCCAGAGCAGTCACCCAGGGCTGGGCGCCCAGCGCCCGTGTGAGCAGAGCAGGGCCGGGGATGCACAGAGGTGGGTGCTTCTGCATAACAAGTCCAAGAACTCCGCTTGGGGACCCCTGGCACCTGCACGTCCCATCTCTGAACTCACACAGGTCACAGCCTGAGGTGACGATGGTTAGAGAGTGTTCCGGGCTCCTCTGGGACTGTGCTGTGACCCTGGGTAAGCCTGCCACCCTCTCCCTACCTTCCCGGTTGGGCACAGCAGTGGAGGTCACTGACGGACCCTGAGCCTCAGCATCAGTGCATCACTTCCCACGAGTGCCAAGGACACAGTGGCTGTGGCTTCACGTGGCCACAAGAAGGATCGCTTCGGACGACCAAGGACAGCGACCTTGCTACGTCCAGGGTCAGAGGCACTTCACATGCGATCCCAGGACTCTGTAAGGGGAGCTGCTGACTCCTGCAAGTCAGGACAGCTGGCCCAGAGGCCAGGGAAGCCCCCGCCGCCCCGGGAAAGAGCCAGGCTTGGGCCCTGGAAGGCCAAGGTCGGCTCTGGAGCAGGTGCCCTGCCCAGGGAGCGGACTGTCCCTCACTGGCGCCTGGTCGCTGCTGGAATTTGACTTTCCAGCAGGCAGCAGAGGCAGGAGGAGTTCATCCCTCCCTGGTGGATTGCTTGGGGACAGCTTGGTCAGGCCCCTAGATGCTCTGTATCTGTCCTGCCCTGTCCCCGTCCTCATGCCCCGCCCTGGCCTTTTTCCTCAAAGCTGGTGCTGGAGCAGGAGGAGGGCTAGCTGCACTTTCTAGGCTGGCCACAGCCTGCTGACCACCCCTGAAAAATCTTGATGACACCCCGTCTTGAGGACAGCATCCAAGTATATCACAGTTTCATAACAGTTGTCACTGATAACTGCCAGGACCTGCCCCTCTTTTCTTTTTTATTTTTTTGAGACAGGGTCTCACTATGCTGCTCAAACTATCCTTGGACTCATTTTGTAGTCCAGGCTGGCCTCAGACTCGCACAATCCTGCCTCAGCCTCCCGAGTGCTGGGATTACACAAGAGCCCCACCTCCTCCAGCCGCACTCTTACCAAGGTGCGTCTGTCTTGGAGGATGGGGACGAGGGGTCTCTGGAGGAGGAAGGTGGCCCATAGCACTTTCACGCAGGCCACTCACAGGTGTGGGGACAGCGACCCCAAGGGGACCGCTGCAGTGCTGCAAGAGGAGGGTGCCCATCCCCAGGGACTCGGGGGCCTGCAGGAAGGGGCTGAGGAAGTCAACACCGGCACAGCACAGCCCCTGGGGCGGCAAGGAGCGGACATGGGAGCCCCGGGCCTCAGGCGGTGCCATGGGCCGTGTGCAGTGGTCTGGGAACGTGGCCCAGCATGCCTCCCCTTCCTGCCCGCCAAGGGCAGTACATGGGCTATGGGACCACTGCTGCCTGTCCTGCGGGCTTCAGCTGAGCCTGGACGCCAGTGTGGTCCTCAAGGAGCCCATGATGGGCAGCGGGTGGAGATGGGCAGGGTGGGAAGGGCCCTGTAGCCAGGTGGTGGCCTCTCTGCGGGGTGGGGGTCCTCACGTGGAGGGGCCTCAGGCTGCACAAAGCCAAGTGCAGTGGACTTGGCGGGGGGGGGCAGCAGCTACATCTTTAGGTCTTCAGGACAGGGAAGGATTAAGGAGCTCCCCAGTGCACGAACCGTGGTGCCAAGATCGCGCGAAGATCTTTGCAAACCTGCACCGGAAAGAGGAGCCAGCGAGGGAAGGCCGGCAGAGCGCTCCCTCCAGCCAGCTGGAGGCGGGGAGCCTGTAGGCGGGTGAACAGTTGAGCGATGTGTGCCTTGTCCGGTCACCAGGGACGTTCACGCCGGTCACAGCCCCCTCGCTGGGCCCTTCTGCCACAGCAGCTGCAGGGCACGGGGCCATCCTGCCAATGGGACCCGGTCTGCTGCACGAAGGAGAGAGGGGTCCCCGCCTCTGTGCCCCCAGGAAAGGGTCCGGGTGCACTTCCTGGTGTGTCCAGCAGGTGGCGTCGCAAGGCGGTCTGCAGCAAGAATTCGGGGGTCCAGGCCTCGGACTCTGAGACAGGGGACCGAGGCTGGGCAGCTCTTTCCCCTGTGGAGCAGGGAATCGCCCTGCGGGCCCTTTTGGAGTTGGGAGCACAGTGACGAGAAACAGCAGGTTCTTCCTCCCTGCCGAGCCCCTGTGGCCTCGAGGGGACAGAGTGGGGTCTGCACACAGGTCCCCTGGGGCCCAACTCGTGCAAGCAGCGTGGCCTTGGGCGAGCTCCATTGAGCCTCTGTCTAAGGCCCCTCCGCGGCCTCAGCCTGGTTTTATCGGTGGGTTGAACTGTGTCCCCCAAAGAGAAGCAGGCTGGACTCCAGTGCCTGTGAGACACTGCTGCAGATGAGGTGTCTGGAAGTGATCGGGTGAGATGGGACCACACGGGAGGCTGTGCACCCCACGCCCGAAGGCTGCTGTTCGTGAGGAGAGAGCGGTGCCTGCGCGCACAGCCGCGTCCACACCGGCAGGGACACGCCAAGAAGGTCTGGAGCGGGCAGAGGCCGGAAGGAGCGGCCTGGGGCTGTCAGCTTATGGCGGGTGCACCTGGCTCCCTGCCCCCCCGACACCCCCCCACACTCTCACACTCACGCGCGCGCGCGCGCGCACACACACACACACACACACACACACACACGGAGCTGGCTGGGCTGTGGGGCTCTGGGCGGGGCACAGGTGGCTCCCCCTGCCTGGCCCCACGCCGCTTGCTTCTGGTGCAGACCTCCGAACCAGGGCTGCCGTGGGCTGCATGCAGACGTCCCCCCAAAGCCTACGGCGCTGGCGCTCCCAGGTGGGGATTTAGAGAAGGGTGACTGGATCGTGAGGTGTGAGGCGCATCGCACTGGTGGGTTAACCTAATGATAAGTTCACCGCTGAGTGTACTCTTGGGAGGAGGAGCCTGTTCAGAGGCGGCCACGGGGCGTGGCCTGGGAGGATCCAGCCCGCTCCTCAATGCTTCCTGTCCTCAGTGCTGGAGCAGCTCTCCGCCAGGCCCCTCCCTGCCTTGTGCCAGCCGGCTGGGAACTGAAACCTCTACAGGCTTGAGCCGACGTAAACCTCTCCTTTAACTGTGAGTTAGGCATTGTGTCTGGGAGATGAGAAAGTGACTAAGATGTCATACTGCACACCTGTCCCTGCGCGTCCTCCTGCCTGGTCTGTGCATGGTTTGAGGCACCAGAGACAGGACAGGCTCTGGGGCAGGTGGCCAGCCCTGGAATCTTGCTCTGCCCCGTGCCAGCCTGACACTGACTTTGCCTCAGATGTCCCCTCTGTAAAAGAGGCTGATAGAGGCCAGATGTGGTGGGCTTGCCTGTAATCTCAGCACTCGGGAGGATGAGGCGGGAGGGTCCTTATGAGCTCAAGCCCAGCCTGCACTGCATAGAGAGACTCTACCTCCAAACTGGGAGGGGGGCTGACAGTAACCCCACATTCAGACCCCTCTTCTGGGACTGAAATAGACATCGCCACCCAGCATGCTGCATACAGCAGGCACTTAATACATGCCCAATAACTACTATGCATACTAAATGCTCCTCTAAACAGTAGATAACTAGAAAAAGGCCACCACCCAGGGCTTCCAGGTGGGCGAGAGCTGGCAGGCTGTGTGAGCTGGGCTGGTTGGGCCTTTGGCCATGGCCGGGCATTCCTTCAGGTGGCAGGGACTGCCCACGAAGGCAAAGAGCAGATGTCACCAGTGTAAGGTCACACACAGAGGATGCATAGAGCTCCTGTGTGGTGTCCTGGGCATCTAACCCTAAGCCTAACCCTAACACACTCGGAGGCCCTGAGTCCCCTGGTCCTTCTGCGTCCTGGTGGAGGGACAGGCTATGGCCCCAGTTCCCAGCAGGGCAGGTGGGAGGCAGAGGACCAGCACCCCCGCCCTGGCTGAGCCCTTGCCTGCCCCGCCCGGGCTGGCCTAGTGTCAGACCCTGTGGACAGTGCCGAGGTTGGATTTGAAGAGGAGCAGGCACTCGCCAGAGCCATGATTCCCAGGCCTGGTGCGGGTTGGGTTCCGGTTCCTTTTTCCCAGGTGGAAAATCTCCATGGGACCCACACGGCTCTCCCACCAGACCCACGTGACACAGGCTGACGTGCGTGTGCCTGGTTCTGGGTTGAAATCCTAACCCTGGGTGCAGGGTGGGGAGTGGGAACTTGGGGAGGTGACACCGTCAGGAGCGCGGGTCCTGGGACCAGGTTGGTCCTTACAAGAGGAGCCCGGGAGAGCGCCCTGTCTCTTCCTCCAGGCGAGGACGCAGGGAGGAGGTGCAGCCGTGGGCAGGAAGCAGGTCCTGCCCAGACACATGGGCCCCGGCCTTGGCCCTTTGCCTCCAGCTTGGAGAAGGAGGGCGTCCCGGGCTTTGGCGAGGCCCTGGGAGGCCCGTGGAGACACTGCACACAGCAGGCGCTCTTCTCCCTGGTATTTTGTCACTCAGTCCCGTCTGAACCTAGTGGCTGAGGTTTTTCTTTTCTTTTTTCTTTTTTTCTGAGAAAGGACCTTGCGATGCAGCCCAGGCTGGCCTTGAACTCTTGGCACCCTTCTTGGTTCAGCCCCCGAGTGCTGGGATGACACCATGTGCCACGGCACCCGGCAGGGCGGTTGTTTAACGGAGAGGACCTGGGTGTCTTCTCCACAGTGAGGCCATAACCCGGAAGGAACTCGGAGCCTGGAGATGCCGCTCTGTGTAACAGCCGGCTGCCGCCCGGGAAGCATCTCGGGGTGCCCTGCAGAGATGGGATGGCGGTGGCTCACTGTCCAGCGAAGGCCCCTGGGAGGCAGGCATGTAGGCAGCAGAGTGTCAGTCTCTCGATCCAGAAGGACTGCAAACTGCCCAGTGCCCGGGGGACCTGGCTCCATGGACTATGAGATCAGTGTGTGGAGGAGGAGGGTGAAGTGGGGGCCACAGCGAGCCCCGAGCGGGTGTGTCAGAGAGAAGGCCTCGGTGCTGATGCGTGTGTGTCCCACGAGTGACCCTGTACAGGAAAGAGCTCAGTGTCCCCCCTCCCAGTCTCAGTGGTCTTGTAAAACTGTGTGATGCCATTAGAAAGCATACTTGTAAATATACCGCGACCGTCTGTGCTTGTGTTTGGCAGATGTGTGGGGCCTTAACTTTGTAGATAAATGGACCCGTTCACATAGAGCTTTCAAAGCAGTCACTGTCGCCAGGTGTGGTGGTGCACACCTGTAACCCCGGAACTCGGGAGGCTGAGGCAGAAGGATTGATGCCAGTTCAAAGGCAGCCTGGACTATAAAGTGAGCTCAAGACCAACCTAAACTACGCAGTGAGACCCTGTTTCAAAAAAAAAAAGCGGCCAATCTGGGGGCTGGAGATACAGCTCAGCGGCACGAGCACCTGCCTGGGAAGTGCCAGGTTGTGAGTTTTATCTCTGGTACAAAAAAAGAAAGAAAGAAAGAAAAAGCAGCCAGCCTGGCCTGGTGCACCCAGAGCTCACGGGGGCACCTGTGGGTGCTAGGTTAAGGGGGGACTTTTTTTCTTCCTCTCTTATTACACTTTCCATTTTCAGATTATTTTGCAGTGAGCATAGGTTCCTCTCACAGTGAGAAAAGCAGTCATTTCACAATAAATAAATACCATTTCAAGGGGAAGCGAGGTTGAGGAGGACTATGAAACCCCGAGGCTGGACGCCTGGCGACATGAGGAGTTCCGGGTCCCTGGACGTTCAATGGCACCACTGGGTGGGTTCAGAGGACGGCATGAGATCAGAAGTAGAATTTACGGATGGGGAAACTGAGGCCCAGAGGCGGCTCCTGATGTTCGCCCCCTGCAGGAGCTCTGGAGACCCCGTGCTCCCCTGGGGTCCTCTTTACTGAAAGACACTGAAGGGTCTAGTGGCGCCCGGACCCTCAGCGCAGGCTTTGACCTTGGGGACTGCTCCCCTCTGGTCACGGATCTCTGCCCCAGCCCACTGTGGCGTGGCCTGACCTGGCCCCTGGCCTGACCTGGGTGTCCCTGCTGCCCCTGCACAGGAGGCAAGAGTGGCTGGGCAGGGTGCCAGGACAGGTCAGGGCACAGTGGCCCCCAGTCCTCCCATGTCCTGGCGACCTAGAGTCTTTGCAGCCGGTGCTGTCACTACCTCCCGGCTGGCTGCCGCATTGCCCCAGTGTGGCCAGACCTTCAGGGACACACAGCTGGCAGGCATGGGAGGGGCCCAAGGACAGAGCAGGCGCGGCATTGACCCAGGTCTCTTCAGCAGCCTTGCTCAGGCATGGCCTGGGGTCCCTCCCAGGAGACGCCCCGCTGACTTGTGGGGTGGCGTGGGTAGGGTGGTCCTTTGCCCTCAGCGGCCTGGGTGTACCTGCACCCCCCTCGCTCCGAGGGGATGAGGGGTCCCTGGCTGTGTAGCCGCTGCCCTGTCCTGCCCAGAGCAGGGCTTCCCTGGGTGAGGGAGACCAGCGCCCTGGGCTCGCTGACCGGACTGACGCCCTGGGCCCTGTCTCCAGCTAGCTGGGCTGTGACTGTGCCACACAGAGACCCCGACTGGGTTCCCTGACCGGATTCTGACGGCGACAACACTGTGGCTCCAGCCTGCTGAAGGGCACCGAGGGTCGGCAGGGCCAGTGGGTGCTCGGCCACGCAGGGTCTCCTGACTCGTGGACAGTGGACCCGGAGGGTCCCTCTCTCCCTGTCTCTCCCTCTCTCTCTCCCTCTCTCCCCCTCTCTCCCTCTCTGTCCCTCTCTCCTGGCTGTCCCGGTCACACACCAGTTCCTCCATCCTGGCCCTTCCTCCATGCCCGCTCCACCTTGAAGCAGCTGACCTGGACAGACCTGTGAGCTGAAGTCCATCTCTCCTCCTCAAGTCCTGGGTGTCCAGGACTTTGTCCTAGCTACAGGACAGAGACTCAGCCTGACGGGTATAAACATATGGTGCAGGTAAGTGTGAGTGAGGGAACCTTCCTTACGTTTGTACTTTAACTCATTGTAAATTATTTTACTAAATGACACAGGAAGTTCAGGTTTAGTAAACAAGCGAGCTTGTGTGTCACCCAGAGGCAGTTGGCAGGTGTCCTCCACGCTTGTGGTGATGCTGTGCTGTGGTCCTTGGTCACTGCTGTTTTACTCAGCGAGTCACACACACGTGTGCAACGTCTGATCCATGGGGGTGTCAGTGCCCTGGCTGCGTGTGACGGTCACAGGAGGTTGAGTGAGCCCCGGACCGCACCCTCCCTACACAGTGCTCCACTGTCCCCTATGCAGTCCGCACTGCAGCTCCACATAGCCAGGTCACGGAGAACATTACTGAAAATCACACATGAACGCTACGAGTTTACCACCTAGTCAGAGCATTAGCAGACACCCAGGCCTTGGGCTGGATCCTCGGCTTCCAGGCTTGCCAGGAAAACAGGAGGAGCAGGAGGAAGAGGAGGAGCAGGAGGAAGAGGAGGAGGAGGAGGAGGAGCAGGAGGAAGAGGAGGAGGAGGAGGAAGAGGAGGAAGAGGAAGAGGAGGAGGAGGAGGAGGATCACTTGCGGGCAGGCTCTGTAGGGTGGGGAGCTGATTCTCCCACAGGGAAGGGCACCCCTTGCACCCTGCTCTGCACTTTGTTAGCCCAGCACAAGGCCACCACACTGATAACCCGTGCTGCACCCTGCGGGGTGCTTTCTAACCCAAGTCCTGGAGGAGCCATGACCACTGGGAACCTCCATGGAAGGTGTGGGCTCCAGAGGGTGCACAGGGCCCACCAGCTCAGATCCTGGGCCCAAGGGATTTCTCTGTCCTCTCTGACCCTTATCTATAGTTCGGCTTTCATTACAGAATTTTAATTAACGTGCTATTTTCTTGGTCATATATCTGGGCATTCATCCACCTACTTGGCTATCCAGCTGGCCAGCCAGCCAGCATCCACCCACCCATCCATCTAACCACTCACCTGTCCACCCACCTATGTATCCGTCCACCCATTCATGCATCCACCCATCTAGCATCCGCTCACCCCTACCCATCCCTCCCTCCCTCCAGCCAGCCCGTTTTGAATGTGTAGAACATACACTTCCTCCTAAATGGCTCCACATGCAGTGTCATCAACGATACTTTCATATTTCAGAAGTGTAAACTGACTTCTAGTAAGGAAGATGGCCAAGTCCTGCCTCCCTGGCCCTCCCGAAGCTCTAGGCAGAGACCCGGACCTGAATGAAGCCAGTCTCGGCTCACCAGGGCTCTGCTCTGGACGGTCCTACTCCATCTCCCCCGACACTGCTGGCCCTAAGGCCAAGCCCAGCGGCTGGGTGCACTTTTCCTAGGCGTAGTGACCTCCCGTCAGTGGACACAGTTAAATAAGGTGCTAGGATGGGGGCTGATCTAGTGTGGCCAAGCCTGGAACAGGAACGGGACACAGCAGGGTCCCCGTGTTTGGGGCTGGATCAGCCTGGAGTTGGACTGCAGGGTGTTCTGCGGTGCCCCAGGCTGAGAGCCACCAGGAGTGGGCAGAGATGAGCCAGAGAGCCTTCACGTGTCACAAAGGTCCCTTAGGACAAACCTGGACTAGGTGAGATGCAGGGCCCCTTCTGTCTGGAAATTCCACGACTTATCCTAGTCCTGGGGACCACTCCTCCCTGCCCTCTCTGTTCATGGCACAGCCTTGCGGTTGCTATGGAAACCCAGGATCTTCCTTCTCCTTTGCCCTCCTTAGATACAGCCTCTCACCAGCTAACCCCGGGGCGGGGGGCGGGAGCAGCTGACCACACAGCCGTCCGCACTGACCCACCGAGCACGGCTCCAGGTTGGTGAGCAGCTGCCCATGGCCCTGAGACTGGTGTCCCTCTGCAATGGAGGCTGGGGGAGGGGGGACAGGGACACTGAGCTGCCCCAGAAGAGAGGGCTGGGGCAGCAGCCACATGTGTGCCAGGGCACAAGGCACAGCAGAGGTCGGGCCACGAAGACTCTGAGCAGCTTGGGCTCGGTCCCCGGTCCCCGGAGAGTGTTAGGCAGAGGCGCCATGGAAACCAGGGGAGCTGTGTTGACTGCAGTGCACAGCTAGAGGGTGGGTCTGGGCCTTGGGGACCACAGGAGGAATCCGGCACCAGACAGAGGGAAGGGCAGCAGAGATGGGGTGGGGCCAGGCTCCAGGGGCGGGGCCAAGTCTCCTGGGGAGCCTCCAAATCTGGGTAGGGCTCATGGTGCAGAGAAGGGGGCCAGAACAGGTTCAGTCGGGTTTACAGGGCCACTTCTGTCTTCCAGCATCTTCACCATCTGCCCAAAGTCCCCCGGACAGCATTTGGTGCTCAGGACTGGAGCAGCCTGGGCAGGGCCCATTAGGGGGCACCTGCAAAGCCTTCTCGGGAGGGGCCCTGAGCGTTCCCGGTGGGGCCTGAGCCAGGGTGGCCCCGGGGAGAGGAGAGACACACATGTCCCGTCCCCATGCGGTGTCGTGTTTGGCAAAAGCCCCAGGATTCGGCCTCGGCTCCCCTCCCGGGCGCTGGTGAGGAGACCCCTCCACCTTCTCGCTTCTCCCGAGTGAGCAGGGACAGGCAGCGCAGGAACCGGAACCAGACTTCCGGATGCAGCCCATGAAGGACCGGAGGCTGTGGGACCCGTGACATCCCCACGTCAGTCCTAGCTGGGCAGCAGCTCCATGCTGGCCACAGTGACCGCAGCTGTCTCCTGTCCTCGTCGCACTCACAAGGCCCCCAGGCTGGACAGAGAGCTGCCCAGGGACAGGCGTCCAGGGTGGCAGGCCTGCGTCCTCCCTGGCTGCAGCAGGGTGTGGATGGCGATTCTGGCCGCACCTCTGTGGGGACAGGGGAACAGGGGTCATGAAGGGCGCGGGGGCCACCACCCAGGTTCTGCGCTCTGTGACCTGCCGCATGCAAACGTGCGGCCCGGGGCCACCAGGAGCTGACTGCCTGTCCCCACCCTGCCCACTCAGGATGGTCACGCAGCCCAGCATGGGCTGCTCCGAGCCCCCTGTGGGGACAGGATACAGGCACAACTCACAGGAAGGGGCAGGAGGCCGCAGGGCTGTCCCGGC
This sequence comes from Dolichotis patagonum, assembly GCA_004027295.1. Taxonomy (NCBI): domain Eukaryota; kingdom Metazoa; phylum Chordata; class Mammalia; order Rodentia; family Caviidae; genus Dolichotis; species Dolichotis patagonum. The sequence goes on along the minus strand of PVJX010001248.1, from coordinate 16,206 downwards.
CTGGCAGGAGGAGCAGTGCCAGCCAAGTGACAGGTGAGGTGGCAGATGGTGGCCCAGCGGGGCGTCAGTCTGAGAATGAGGTAGCTCGTTACCAGGCAGTGCCAGTCCCAGCCAGGAGCTCAGCCCAGCCCGCTGCCCGGGGCCAGGGAGCAGGGTCAGGGGCTTGTAGCTGTGTGTAGCCGAGGGGTGTCCTTGGGTCCTTAGTCTCATGCTTGCATGGATACAGTGCCTGCCGCTGCCCAGCGGCTGAGTCTGGTACTGTGTGGATCCGAGGTCCTAGGGCTCTGCCAGTGAAGAAGTGGTTCGGATGATGCTGGAGGCGGCTGAGTCTGGAATTTCAGGGTGCACTGGTGCTCGGGACCCAAGAAGGGGTGACGCTATGCAAGAGCCATGGGGAGGTCAGGGTAGGCTTTTGCTTGGTCTGGGCCTTTGACTGATTGGGTGAGGCCCACTACTCCATGGTGGGGAGCAGTGTGCCTCAGTCTGCAGTTTTTAAGTGTTAATCCCACAATGCCTTGGAAACATCTTGGATATTGCTTGACAATGTGTGTAAGTACCGTGGCCCAGTCACATTGACCCACAAAATTAAGCATTACAGTGTCCAATAAATATTTGTTGATTGACTGAATGAACTGTTCCAGGGCCTGATTCTGGTAGGGCAGATTCTTCATAATTCCTCATTGATGGGCACAGGGCAGACAAGTGGAGCTCACGCAGCCCAAGGCCAGCCCTCCCTGCTGCCCCCAGAGTCCTTCCTGGTACCCCTGGCTGGTCCCTAATCCCTGTTGCCTTTCTTTTGCACCCAGGACCGTCTTCTGGGCTGTGACCCAGAGCTCTCGCTGTCTCCGTGGGGCTGTGTCCATGGGAAGGGACCCTGTGGAGGTCCAACAGCTGTCCAGGCCAGGTTGGGCCGAGTGCAGTATCTGCAGAGCCCTCTGCCGGGTCCTGTGCTGTTAGCGCCATCTGTTCCCAGTGACCGACCAGGAGTGCCTGGGACATCTGTGGAGTGGACAAGGCAGCGACATCTCTGCACGTTGGGCTCCACGGCTGCCCACATCTGCCTGGGCTCTCTGGTTGGTGTCCCTTTCCCAATGGCAGGACTGGGAACAGTCGGGCTTGCTGGGATGATTCACACCCAGAGGCTAAAAACAACCTCGCCTGCCAGTGCAGTGGCAAACGCCCGTGGCCCCAGCTGTGCAGGAGGCAGAGTTTAGAGGATGCCGCAAGCCCAGGGGTTCGATCCCAGCCTGGGCAACACTCCGGGATCCTGTAAATAAGCAAAAGACCAGCTCAGCCCTCTCCTGCTGGCCCTTTGCTTGCTTCATCTCTATCAAAACTGGAGACCGAGGGAGCTGCAAGCCTTGGGACCCCCAGATGCACTGAGAGGTCCAGTGTTGCCCTGCAGGCCCTGCAGGCAGCTGTGGAGTGGACACAGCAGCTGGAGCCTCGCCTTAGTCCTGTTCGGGCTTGGTCCCTGGTCCTGGCCCTATAGGCCCGACTCTGGCTCCAGGTCCCTCCTGTCACCCCTCCAGGGGGACAGCTCCTGAGAACTGCTTGCCTGTGTCAGCTTTCAGCTGGGTCCTGCCCTGGCTGCTGCTGTGGCCTCTGCCTTCTGCCACCTTTCCTGGGGAAGGCTGTGGGGTCGGGGACCCTGGCCAGCACCCACTCTGCCTGCTGCACCCGGGGCTGTGTTGGAAGCTTCTGGAAGGAGGTTTGTCGCAGTCACGGGGATGCACTTGGAGGAGTCCAGGCCATCCCCCCAGCTCTTGTGTGTCCCACAGGACCCTCCCGAGGTGAAGCCCCCATTTCTAAAGAGGCAGCCTGGTCCCAGCGCCTGTGTGCAGGCAGGGACATAGCTTCTGGGTCCCGACTGTGTCCTCACTGCCACCCCAGTGTGCAGCTGCAGATGGAGCAGAGACCTGAGCAGCGCGACGGTCCAGAGCCTGGCTGAGAGGGTCTCCTTACAGAGGGGAGCCGCATCCCCTGTGGCCGAGCTGAGCCAGGTGTTTATGAGATGCGGTCACAGTGGGGCACTGTGTGGCATTATTCCCATGGGTCTGCGCTTCCCTGCGGGACGCCCTGGGCGAGGGGGCGTTGGCTGTGCAGGGCTCAGTCTGTTGGGTTGGGCACCATAGCTGGCGCACCCCAAAATGCCCAGCAACCTGTTCTGCGTCCGTCTGAAAAACCCTCGTCGAGGGATAACTGAGGTCTTAACCCCACTCGCCTCCCAGGTCTGTGATCTGGTGAGCTCGGAGGGGTGCCAGCGGCGTGTCCCCATCGTGCCCAGAGGGAACTGGCTCTCAGGAGGACTGGCATTGTCACGTCACTAAGAGCTCAGACTGGCGGGCCGCCGACTGCCGAGCTGCATCACACAGCCGATGGTGGGAAAACCCTGCCTGGGGCTTCCTTAAAAACCTTTTTTTTAACATTTCATTGTAGGACTTGTGAAATGTACACAGAAGTGGACTGAGTGGTATGATCACCCTGCACAGCCGTCACCTGCCTCAACCTCTGCATTTTGCTCATCTTAACCACTTGCAATGACTTTATTTTCTGAAAAACAATATTTTAGTACCGGAAAGTGAACTCAGGACCTCACACTTGCCAGGCAGGTGCTGTGCCACCAAGCTATATCCCCAGCCCTGAAAATATATCTTTTTTTCTTTTTGAGACAAGGTCTTGCAGTGTAGCCTAAGGCTGGCCTTTGAACTTGTGGCAATCCGCCTGCCTCAGCCTCTGAGTGCTGGGATGGCAGGTGTACACCACCATGCCCAGCTATTTTCTGAAAACCTTTACGGTGAACCCCAAGGTGTGTGCCTCTGTGGAGAGGTCATCTTAGTGCTTCCTGGCTGCTAAAACCTTTTTGTGATGTGGTCGTCACCACTTCCTTCACATCACTGATGCCTGGCACGCGGTCAAATTTCCCCAGGTGTCTGATGTTTTCCTGTGATTCCTTAACATCAGGCTCCAGGCCGGCTCACCCCGCACATGCTGTGCTGTCTGTCTGTGTGCACCCCACCTGGCCGATGTCACACGCAGCCATCTGCTCCCCAGTTCCCCACCATCCATCCGGATTGTGACCAGGGCTGTCTGTGGATCCCCTGTGGGTGCCCCATGCTCACAGGATGGGGACGCTTCAGAGGAGGCCCCTGGGCCCTGCCAGCTGGGCAGCGAGTACAGAGGGAGACTCGACCGGGACCTGGCCGCTCTCAGTCCCCACACTCTGTCCCCAGCGGCCCCGCTCAGTAATTACCTCTGCCTCGCTGCGGTCCCTGCCTGGCTAGCGGCAGCCTCATCCTATTAATACCGCGTGGCTGGGGAGCCTCGTGCAGCCCCGCTCCTGCTGCAGTCTGGGGAGACATGGCCAGTGCAGCACCCTTTGGCCAAGGAGAAGTCACTGGCTCGCCCAGAGTCACCCCGTGGAGCCAGGCTCAGGATCTTCACGGGGTGGCTGAGATCGGGGGAGCACTGTCAGGGGCCCCATCCAGCTGCGACCCAGGTGTGAGGACGAGGCACCACTGGCACACAGCCACACCTGCCACTCACACTGCCAGGGCCACTGTGGTCATCAGACGCAACACTCAGTTGTCATAACAGAGGCTGGAAATATACAGCCAAAGGGCATCCAGGCCACACTGCCAAGGTCCCCTCTGCTGGACGTGGACGGCAGGCGTTTTCCACAGAAGAGGCTGAAATTGGAGGGCGGTGTCTGGGTGCCCAGGGCACGCTCCCCAGGCCGGGCGGATTCCTTGCATGCACCGTGCAATTTGAAATTTGTAGAAGATGAAGACAACAGCCACCCCTCACCATCCTGAATAGATTAAACCCTCACAAACTCAGAAGCACGAGAGGCAGTGCTGGAGCACAGACACAGGCGAACCACACTGGTGGGGATTTGACGATAGTGACCCTGTGAGCCAGCAGGCATGGCCAGGGAGGGCTGGGCACCTGTCCCCCAGAGTCCATGGGGAGCAAAGGGGGCTCCTCCGAGGCTCCCTTTTTCTCACACAAATTCTAATTGGGAGATGGGCACGTGCCCTTCTGTGGGCCAACTGAGGTGCCCAGGCCCCTCTGGCTTGGGTCTACTGGCCCCTCTGAGTAGGGACCTCAGTGTCAGGGGGGTGCCCGCCTCCAGTCAGAGGACGGGAGGGTTGGGAAGACAGGATGTGGGACTTGCCAGGGCCAGGCACAGCCAAATTCCATTGGATAGTCTGAGTCACATGAGTCTCCAGCTGGCAAGGCAGGCTGGGAAATGGAGTCAGCCTATATTTTTGGGAGTAAAGAGATAATTTGATGAATGACTCTCCAGGGTCTTCCACAAGTTCTATTTCATCTTTCACCTTTAAAAAAATTGCCTTTCTAACTTAATGAATTAAATGTCGCAAGCATTTCGCGTGGCTCATTGACATTGCAACATTTATATATTCAGGGGCTCAGGGACATAACTCAGTGGTGGAGTGCTTGCCTAGCACGTGGAAAGCTCTGAGTTCACCTCCACTGTCCCCCATTTATATATTCAAGGTGGACACGGAACATGTTGGCACTTGCCTTAGATTAAGTAAAGGAGCAAGTTAAAGACTAAGGGTCCACCCGCAGTAGCGGGCCGCCCCACAGGAACAGTATGCAGGCTGCTGCCAGGGCATTACCCTCCCTGGACTCCATGCTGGCGCTGCGTCCCTAGCCCCTTGGCACGGGCAGCAGAGGCACAGGCTAAGCCACTCTTGGTTGCTCGTGGATGAGGACAGTGTCTGAGGAGAGAGAGCAAAGTTCACAGAGGTGAGCAAAATGACACCAGACACGAGCAACCAGCACAGAAAAAAGTAGGGTCCCTTAAAAAGCACCAAACACAGACTTGGGAGATTAAAAATTCTATCGACAGTATGGGCAGCCAAAGTAAGCAGCGTGTGGCAGGGTGGGAGGGTCAGAAGACAGGGGCGTTGTCAGCACTGAGTTAGTGGGGGCACCTTAAAAACAACAAGGGAACGTGAAGAATGGATCCAGCAGCTGCTAGACGATGCAAAGACCTATCTAAGTTTAATCAGAATGAGTAAAAACTTAGAAGACAGCACTAGTAGCATAAAAAAGATTTACTGAAATAATAGCAAACAATTTTCCAAATAAGGGAAAAGAATTTAACATATGGAAAAATGAGGCATATAGAATCCCAAATAGCCATGATCAGAAAAGAACAAGTCCGTAATACAGCATAGTAAAAATGCTCAGAGGTCCAACACGAGAATGGAATTTTAAAAGCTATTAGAGGAAATTAAAAAAATCACTTGCAAAGGTAGAACTATTAGAATTACAGACTTCTCAGCTCAAACCTTGAAGGGCAGGAGGGTTGAAGTGTTGCAAGCTCTAGAAGCAGTTTCCAACCCAGACTGATATATCTTGCAAAACTCTCTTTCAAAATTGATGGAGAAATAAGATATTTCCATGATAAAGAGCAACTAAAGAAAATCACAAACGCAAAATCAGCACTCAAAAAACAAAAACCAAAACCAAAACCTTGGATATCCCAGGAAGAAATAATGCAGCAAACAATGTCGAAAGTCCTGATGGAGGGGACACACCAGGTAGGGTGAGCCCCAAGGAGAAAGAAAAGAAAGGGAATCGGCAATAGGAAAATAGGGCGGTAACACCGCTCAGGGTGAATGGTCTCAAGTCCACAAGCAAAAGGCCACAGACTGGCCGAACGGATCAAGACACAAAATCCAGCAGTGTGCTATATACAAGAAACACATTCGTTTTCTTTTTTTTCAAGTTCATTTTATTTCAAGGGAAAAAAAGAAGAAAAAATGAAAAGAAAGGAAAAGGAAAAAAAAGAAAAAAAAAACCCTTACATTTAACCCAAAAAGAAATTCACATGCTAATAATTAAAGGATGAAAAACAGTATCCCACACAGTGGGAACCTGGAAAAAAAACAGGTTTCCTATATTCAAAGTACATTTCAAACCAAAACTGATCAGAAGAAGCAAGGAAGGTCAGAAATGGGTTAAGGTAATAACTCAACAGGAAGAGATAGCAACGCTTAATGTGTGCTGAGCAGAGACACACTCAACTTCATCGAACAAGTACTACTGGGTGTTAAAGATCAGACAAACACAAGCACAGTTACTGTGAGGGCTCTCAGCACCCCACCGTCACAAATAGATCGACTTGAAAAAAGTGATTACAATACAGCGTGGACAAGGTATCTAAGCATGTGCCTTAATTTAGTATTATGGGTGTTATATGGTTTTTGGCCTATAAGTCTGGCTGTTAATTTGTGTGAATGATAACTAACTTTATAAGGACTTAAAAGATAAAGAAACGAATCTGATGCTGCCAGAACAGGGGTTTGGGGAGAATGGGAAAAGGAACTGAGATGTGTTATGTACCTGTCCCAATTCACCACAGCAAATGTAACCATTACGGACTGTAAATACGTGTTAATAACAATTTAAAAGTTAAAAAAAATAGATAACTAGACAGAAAGTCAAAGAAATACCAGAGTTGAGTACAACCTTCAAACAAGTGGACTTAATAGCTATGTGCAGACTATCCCACCCGATGACAGAGTACACACTCATCTCAGAAGCACACAGAATCTTCTCTACAACAGACTACACACCGCCCAACAAAGCGTGCTTCAGCAATCGCCAAAGAACTGAAATCATACCGTTGAGTATCATTAGGTCACAGTGCAATAAAACCAGAAATCAATGGTAAAAGAAAAAACCGAAAGTATGCAAATGTATGGAGATTAAACAACACACTTTTCAATAATCAGTGGTTGCAAAAGAAATCAAGAAAGAAATAAAGGCATTTCCTAAAACTAAACAATAATGTAGTTTTTGAGTTTATGAGACACAATGAAAGCAGACCTGAGGGGCGTGTACAGCTGTGCATGCCCACATCACAAAACCAGAGTAAGTCCCAATAAATAACCCAATGCGGCACCTCAGCGTCCTAGAAAAATGGTAACAGTGTAAAACCAAAGCTAATACAGGGAAGGAAATTATAAAACTCTGAGCAGAAATTCACAAATGTGAAACTAAAAAATAATACAAAAAAGCAGTGAATTGAAGACCATTCCGGCTTGGTCAGCTCCTCGCTCTCCCTGGGGGTGGCCACCCCCTGGCTGTAAGTGCCCTGGGTGAGCTTGGTTTCCAGCTCTAGATCACAAGGACAGCACACACAGGGTGTGGGTTCTCACCGCTATGGTGGCTGGGGAGGGCCACACCCAGGATGTGAGGGTAGAGCTGTGCGCCCCCTTGCTCTTTGGTGGAGGGGGTGATTTAAAGTCATCTTTGGGTTTTATATCTTCTCTCTCTCTGTTTCTTTTCTTTTCTTTTCTTTTCTTTTCTTTTCTTTTCTTTTCTTTGTTTTTGCAATGGATATGTTCTAAGAATCAAATGGGGAAGAAACCAAATTGATTTCAGGGAGAATTCAAAGGACAAAGAGAGCAGTGTGGTCCTAGCCCCTGGTGCAGGAAGCACCTCGGGAGGCACCGTGGAAGCCCAGGAAGTCTCTGCCTGGCTGCCGTCATGGCAGGCGGCCTGCTGCCCGGCCAGTTCCAGGTTCTGACCCATGTGGGCTGATCAGTCTGGAGTGGGCAGGCGCCCAGCTACCTGCTTGGGTCATGCTTGTGATGGGGCCTCCAGGGCTCCCGGCTTGGCTTTGCAGAAGCTCTAACTGGGCAGGGGTGATGTGGCTGAGGGGACGCAGCCTGGGCAGCTCAGTGTCCAGCTCAGATCGGGGAGCTGGCCCTACAGACCCAGGAGCATTGCAGAGCCAACCCAGTGCTGACAGAAATGTAGCCATCAGGAGGACACGTGGTTCCTGCGCCCTCTGAGGCCGTGAGGCAGGGCATTCTAGAGCCATGGCTGTCCCCAAGCCCCTCCCTCCCTGCTGGCTCCCGCCCACTGGACTGAGCACACAGGCTGGACGCACCGTGGGGCTGGGCTCAGAGGGTGGCCAAGGCCATCTGTGTCCTCTGAGGGGTGCCATGGGGCTCCGAGCTTGGGCTTCGGGGTCCAGCTCTTGGGCTTTGCATGCTGGCACACTGTCTACCAACTGTGTGCTTTAGGGACACTGCTCTGCCTCTCTGAGTCTCAGTTTCCTCATCTGCAAAATGGAAATAGTGAAAGGACCCCTGTTAGAGAGTGTGATGATTACATGGGTTAGTAGACACAATGCTCTTAGAACAAGCCCCTATGGCAAGCCTTCTGTAAGTTTAATATGATGTGTGAACACACCTACATGCACATGTGTGCACACACATGCATACATGCGAACATGGCCCAACACATGCACATAGGGACACACATGCATAACATATATTCACAGAGATACACCCAACATACATGCATATAGATACACACTCATATACATACAAACATGCAAATGTACTCACGTGCACGCACATAAAGTATACACTCGGAACCAAGGCTGTGTGTGGGAACCGTCCTAGATTTGGGCCAGGGCTGCCAGAGACACAGGGCTCCCACACAGGCCCCCGAGGGTCCAGTCTCCCTGCTTTCCAGCCTCGACCCTGGCCTGGGCCTTCAGAGGTGCAGGGGAGAAGAGGACAGGTTTCCTCAGGTTGACAGATTGTTCCAGAGCCAAGGGGAGGTGGTGACTGTAGAGCACTGTGGACACACTAAGTGTCACTGAGTTGCACACACTGAAACAGTTAGGATGGAAGTTTCCTGTCCACACTTCACAGAACTGTGGAAGGGCCAGCAGGGGAGGAGGAGGAGACTGTGGACAGAGGCTGGACCTCCCCCACCTGAGCCCTGCCTTGCGTCCCTGGCTCAGTGTGGCTTCTCCGGCCGCTGGGTGAGGAAGATGGAGAGTGACCATGTGGCTCTGTCTTGTGGCCATCCTGGAGGGGCATGGCTGTTGGCCCCATAGTCAGAGGCGGGAGCCAGGCTGGGGAACAGAAGAGGTGGTAGGAGGGCCCAGAAGCCCAGGTCCTCTTGCCCCAAACCTCTGCACGCAGGGGAAAACTTCAGGGCAGCTCCTGCAGGGACGAGGGCTTCAGGAACGGGGTCAGCAGTCGGCTCTGGCCGACTCACTGCAGGCAGGGCTGTGCCTGCCTGTTGCTCGGGATTGCTGTGAGGCTGAGCGGGTGCACAGGTGTCTGTTGCCTGGGAACAAGCACTCAGACCCGGGCTTCACACAGCCACGCCTGCTGGCCTGTACTTTCTGTGGGCTGGGGATCCGGAGCTGCCCCATAGGGAGGTTTGGGCCCAGCATCTCTGGTGGGTGCAGTGGAGGCGTTGGCCAGGCAGCAGCTAGCAGGCTCTGAGGGGGCTGAAGGCCACACCCCAGGCTCACTCCAGGGCTCCTGGCTTTGGGGGGTGCCTGCATTCCTGCTACCGATAGCGGGAGACTCATAGCAGGCAGCCGTGTCCCACTAGTCAGCACCCCAGAGAGGGGAAGTGTGGGAGGGGAAGGGCGAGGGGGCAGCATTACCTGGATCTTGAAGAACAGTATGCAGGAACTGGCAGACACGGTAGGACAGGTAACCTCGGCCGGGGCTCGAGCAAGGCCTGGTGAGCCCTGGGCTCGTGCTGTGGGCCGTGCAGCATGTGCAGATCTAGGGCCCAGAGGCTGCGTGCGGGGCCCTGGTGTTGCTGCCCGCTGGTGAGCTCCACACTTCCATCTGAAACCTGTGACCGTAATCAAAAGATGGGAGCCACCTGTGTGCCAGTCAGGACAGGTCCGTGACACAGCAGACGGGCGAGCATGGGGATTAATGCGAAACGCATTACCCAGAATGTCCCCTCCGGTGACCAAGGCGAGTGGCTAGCAGCTCTGCACCTGCACTGCTCTCCGCCTAAACAGCAGCTGGGACGGATGGCTGGGAACAGCTTTGGGAAGACGCCTCCTGCGGGGAGGGGCAAACTCTGGAAGAGCCCCCCCCCCCGTTCTCCAACTTCCATCTCCCTAAGAAACACCCCGCAGCAAATGTGGAGAAGAAGAACATGTGCTGAGTGTGGTGGCGGCACACGGCGGCTGGAACACGCTGAACTACGCCTGATTTACCACTCGGAGTATCTTCTGAGAGCGGGGTCTCGGTGAGGGCGTGCGGGGTGCAGGGATGAGCGCACCCCTGTCCCTGTGATCCGCCAAGTGTCCTGTGCGTCCTCATGCTCCTCGAAGGACACGTGCTCGCCAAGGACACTCGGGCTGTCCTAGGCGTCTGAGCAGCCCAGCGGCCACCTGACGACTGCCCTGCCAGCAGGTCTGCAGCTGAGGCCTGGAGCGGAGGCGGCGCCCAGGCGTAAGCTCAGCCCCGCCCTCCCTGCGCATGCGCACACCCAGGGCCCCACGCTGGCCTCACGCCCCAGCAGAGTGGCTCCTGGCCTGGACCTTCCCAACCCCAAAAAGCCATGCCAAAGGAGGGATAAACCTTCGCTAGCTTCTGGGTGTGCACGGTCTCACCATGCCTGACACCTGAACCGCCCTTTACCCCTGTGGGGGTCCATCCTGATTCTGCGGTGCGGCCCCCACACCAGGACACAAGGAGTCTCTCACCTGCGGCCTGGAAGGCCAGGCCAGGGTCAGTTACGGTCGGCCGGGTCTTTATGTGTCTCCCCAGGCTCCTGCTCTAGCCTAACCCTAACCCTAATCCTAGCCCTGACCCGAGTCTCCCCACCCCATGGCCCTGCCTGCCCTGGGGCTGACCTCCCGGGATCCTGGAGGTGAGAAGGGGGATAGTCCACTCCCACCTGCAGGAGGAGCTGTGGGCTGGGAGCCCTCACAGCACTCCCAGCTCTGGAGCAGGACCATGCCCGGCAAAACACTGGAAAGTGCCCAAGGCTTTGGGGCTACCCACTGTCCTTGGGACATGGGATCCTTGAGCCCTGTGCTATGACATCTTGGTTCCACAGGCCGTGCTAAAATGTCACCAGCTGGTGGGCAACACATACGACGGTAGGAACAGGTCAGATGGCGTGCCCAGGAGCGGAGTCCGGCTCAGCCTTGAACCGTCGGAGCAGTCCTGGTGGAGGCGTAAAATGCCCAAGTATCGGTGACTTCACATGGTATACAGGGAAAGAAAAGCAACCTACACCTCTGCGCCCTGCCCCCAGCTTTCACCCTTTTTCCGCTGGGCCCTGGGAGGCTCAGGCACTGCAGTCTTGGGGACAACCCAAGGCAGCCACTCTGGTTCCCGAGCCGCAGTGCAGGGTCGCTCCCGGCCAGAGGAGGTCTCCCTCCACCTGTGATCTTCCCGGCCTCAGGCAGCCCGGAGCTGCTCCATGGGGGGCTCCAGCCCTTGGGGGATGCCACCTGCTGGGACCCCCTCCAGCTGGCCTCTGTGTGTAGAGCCCACTCTCTGTCCTCGCTGGGGTGGACCAGGTTCTTAGGAATTGGCTACACACACAGCCCGGCTGGAGCGGGGGCCGATGGCAGAAGCTCAGGAACATGGAGCGGGCAGGAGCTGACGAGCAGCTGCCAGGAGCCGGCAGGCCGCATGTCCTGCCTGGCCACTGACACACTGCCTGGGCTGTCACCTGTGGCGGCGGCTTCCGGCACAGGGCTGGCTGCTCAGAGTGGTCCTGGGAGCAGAAACACAGGGGCAGAGCCGGCTCTGGTGCTGAGGGCCGAGCACCCCAGCAGAACCCGCAGGCCATGGGCATCGGGGCTGAGAGGTTCCTGTGTCCTCTGACCTTGCCGTGTGTGGTCGTCGCAGTTCATCTTCACTGTAGTTGCTCTGAAAGAGAAGAACCGAGGCCCAGGAGCGTGAAGGAGCACATGGTGGCTTGCGTGGCAGTCGTGGGGTTGGGGGTTCCATCAGACCTGTGACTTCCCCACCCCTGTCCCACTGTCCTCCCTCTCTGGCCTGTCACACACCCGGGGTCCTGCAGTCCAGCTTGAGACACTGTCAGCTTGGTGCCTCACCCTGGCTGAGGTCTGTGCCCCGCTCTGCGCCCCTGGAGCCCCCACCCTGTTGCCGTGTTCCTGGAGCCCTGGGCACCCCGTGCTTCTAGTGGACAGACGTGTCCACCCAGACAGGCGTGGCTGCCTCCCCCATGCAGGCCCTGGTGTGGAGGTGACCAGAGGCACATGGGCCAGAGTGTCTGCCTTTACAATATAAGCACTGGTAGGGGCACAAAAACAGATGCTGGGTCAGTGGAGCAGAAGAGAGGATGCAGAAACTATGCTGGCACATTCGGCCATCTGATTTTTGACAAAGGGACCAAAAACACACCAGAGGGAGGAGAGCCTGCTTGGCAAATGGTGCTGGGAAGACTGAGCCCGGACCCACAGCTCTCACTGTGCCATAAAAGTGGACCAACTATCTAAGTGCTACTGGACGATACGATGGATACAACCCTTGCAAGCCTGGGCGTAGACATCTCATCCTTGAATATGGTTTGAATATGGCTTCTGATGCAATGGCTGAATTTCTTCCAGGCTGTGCAAAAGTTGCCATTTTTCTTTACTCTGTCTACAGCTAAGCTGTGGGTTCTCTGTAGAGTGAGACATTCTGAGCTTTCCCTCCTTTTGTAAAGTGATTTCTAGCTAGTTCACTGTCCAGTTAACTTTAGGGAGCATTTAAAAAGTTAGCATTGTAAATCAAAAAATTTGCAAAAATTTTCTGAAATAGAATTAACAGAATATTATCTTTATTCACAAGCTGGAAACTGGGGAAAGGTTCCTCGCAGCAACTGTCCCAAGTGGGTTATCCGGAGTCTCCCAGTTTCCTGGAGTCTGCAGTGCCAGCGGTGAGGACTGGCTCACTGCTGCGAGGACTGTGGCAGGGCTCACTTAGACGGATCTGACAACTCATTTTCTTTATGTTTAAATTTTTAATCTTAGTTTTGAATACATTGCCTAGAGACTCAGTAGCTACCAAGTTTGTGGTTTGGGGGAGAAATGTAACTAAACAAATTATTTGTTCACTTTTCAATTAAAGAAAGACACTTAAAAAAATAAGTGAAACTACAGTGGTGCCTCGGTTCATGAACTTCATTCATTCCACAGTTCTGGGTGCCTTCATGTTCATCACCCAAAGCAGAGTTCATGAGCAGAAGCAATTTGCACATCGCGTATGTGTGCAAACCCAGCTATTCCTGAGCAGAACCGAGGCGTTACTGTGATACAAGTGTTTGTGGGGCTGGGGGTGGAGATCCTCACTGCTGGTGGGGGTGTAGACTGGTACAGGTGCTGCGAAGTCAGTGCGGGGACGCCTCAGAAAACTAAAACTACAAATTCCATTTGACCCAGCTGTTCCTCTTCTAGGTATCTTCCCAAGAGAGTTGAAGACATCGCATCACCATGATCCGTGCACACTCGTGTGTGCAGCAGCACAAATCACAATAGCTGAATCCCAGAAGTGACCTGTTGGTTCGTCACTGGGTGAATGGATAAAGAGAGTGTGGTGTTTGCACACCACAGAGCACTACTCCGCAATGCAGGATACACCCAAGTCGTGTGTAGGAGAAGGGCTGCACCCCAAGGACATAATGTTAGGTGAAATACATCAGACAGGCGCGCTTCAGTACTGCACGGTTTCTCTCCTATGAGAAACCCAGAGTATAAATTATACAAAGAGCAAAATAAACAATAGATAATAGGAAACAGGGAGATAGAATTTTGCATATGGGAAGGGGGCCCAGGGATGGGGGAGGGCAGGAGAGGGGTCAGGATGTGTTGGGTGCGTGCCCGACCCCGCGGGCAGGGAGCTCATCATCGACTGCAAACCTGCACTTGTAAAATTTTTTAAAAACACAGATGTGCTGGGCAGACGCCATGCAGCCCCGTGGCAGCGTACAGCGGACATGAGCTGCAGACGCCCACTCTTGCTCACCACCAGCTGGAGAAGGACGGGTTACACCGGGCTGCAGAGAGCGACTTAATGCAGGCAGTAGGCATTTGGCGCGCACGGCACAGGGAAACCATGTACATACAAGACGCCTGGCCGTGCGGTTCTGATTTTGTGAACTCTGCCTGCATGAACCACACATCAAGTAAAGGAGGTGGGAGGGACTAAACCCACCGTCACAGCCCCTGGACAGCGGGATGGAGGCGGTTTGCATTTTTCTGTGATCTTCCTTATTTTGCACAGTTTCTATTGTGACCAAGATGGTACTAACATGGACAGAGCACATTTTGGGACAGCCAGTCTGTGAGCAGAAAGCTGGGGTTCGAGGTGTCCCTGCCCCTTGTCTAGTCCTTGGGCCGGCCAGTTGGATGTTGGGGTGAAGGGTGAATAACAGGCGGGGTGCCGGAGGGCAGGGAGTCCTGATTGGCTTCAAGGGCTCCTGACGGGGCTGAGCTCACAGGAGCTGTCAGGGCTGAACAACCCCTGTGATTAATGGAGACACGAGGGGCTTTGGCCAACAAGATGGAGACACGGCCTGGAGGTCCTGCTCGGTGACTCGGCCCTGTCACAGTCGTCCCAAGCCAGCCCTTCCTCTGCGCGGCCTCTGAGTGTCCACTCAGCTCTGGCCGAGAGTCACCCTCCCTGTGAAAGCGTGGTAGCGGTGGCAGGAAGCTGGCTTCTCGGTTCCAACGCACTGGTCCGCAGGGCCCGAGGATATGGCTGAGAAGCCTGGCTATCACCCGGAAGGGCGCGGCCACGCCTGGGAAGTGCCTGCCCCTGCGAGGGCCTTCAGTGCAGGGGGCAGGGCAGGTCGAGGGGTGAGCAGAGAAGCAGACTGGGTTGGGTCCTTTGGCAATGACGGCAAAGAACAAGGCATGAAAGAAGAAAGAGGGTTGGGCCTCGTCAAATTCTAAACTGCTGTGCTGCTAACAGCACTGTGGAGAAAGAGGAAAGAGTGGAAGAGATTTGCACTCACACATCCGATAAAGTCCTTGTGTGCAGAACACGGAAGGAGCACATGGCTCAGTGACACAGGTACACGCTCAACACGGGTGACAGCCTGGGTGGCTGCTTCTCCAAGAGGACTCAGAGGTGGATGAGAGACGTGTGAGACGGGAACAACTGGGGGGCCCGCCAGGGGCATGCCTGCCACAGGGCCGCCCCCAGAGTGGGCAGAGGGCTGGCTGAGGAGGGCTGGGTCCCCAGGCGCTTGGTAGCTCTCGGGATCCTGCTCTGTGGTCGGGAGATGGTGCTCTGCCTCTTACTCAGTCACCTGGACATGCTGTGTGAGCGTCCAGTGTGGGTGCGCACTGAGTTGGACCCAGAACCTGAACATGGCTGACCCTGTAGCTCGAGGGACAGACCCGGGCTCTGCAGCAATGGTCCAAGGTGATGCAGCACAGGGCAGGTTAGGAGGGGTGGACAGCGGGGGCTTCCTGGAAGAAGCGATCCTGAACTGAGATAGAATACACAGCAACATGGGCTAGCACATGGGCAGGCAGAAGCCAGCAGGGCAGCAGGGTGGAGGAATTTAAAGATGAGGGGAGGCCGAGGGGCACCCACGGGACAGGCGTGACCTCACCCAGCCTGGGCTGAGTGCCCACTGGAGCCGCCTACCCTGGAAGGACCCAGCTGTGGTGCAGCCTTGGCTACACTCTGCACCCCTTGGCATCCTTGATGAATTCACAGATGCCAGCCGCTTCCTGCTCCTGCCCACCCTGCTCAGGGTCAGCTGTGGGGCTGGATGGATTGGGTGCACAGCAGCCAGGAAGAAGCCCGAGGAAGCTGTGGGCTGGGCGGCCGGTGCTGATGAGGTCTAATCACACTTTGCAGCCTGTGAGGCAGGCAGGGGCTGCATGGACATCCAGAGTCCACATGCAGATGGCAAAGCCACCGCTGAGGGCCTCAGCAGCAGCCAGGGCCCCACCCTTCCCTGGTGTGACAGATGTCAGAGAACTGGCCTGCTGGCGACCTGCTCAGGTTCTCTTCTGTCTTCGGGAAATGTAACCACCATGTATCAGGGGCAGGGACATCGGATGGGATCCTCCCGGCTCTGCACCCCCCTCCTGGGAGTGGATGAGACCAGGTATTTGAAGGCCATTATAGCAGGGGTGATGCTGGGATGTGGGGTGCATGGGGTACTGATAAGCTCTCAGAGTTCCTCAGCTGTAAAATGGGAGGGTAGGTAATAGTGCCTGCTTCACAAAGTTATCTTCATTAAATATGATAAGGAATGTAAAGTGCTTAGCACAACCAGCCACATAAACATGCTTCACCACCATCATCACCATCACTATCACCATCACCATCATCACCACCACCATCACCATCATCACCACCATCATCACCACCACCATCCCACCACCATCAGCACTACCACCAT